>ML663573.1:1747087-1769317 GCA_007570785.1 Antilocapra americana
GTGAGTTTAAAATGTCCCAAGTTTCCGACATCAATACTGGGAAAAAATAATCTATCATAAAACTGTTTCTTTTATTTATAAAGAAATATATATATTTTATTTATAAATAAATTTAATTTATGTTATTTATAAAATATGTATATTTTATTTATAAAATATGTTATTTCCTAAGAAATCCAGAAATTGCCTCAATTCTGCTGTCCTCTTTTTGCAGGATGTCTCCTAAATGCAAGCTAAACTGACTTTTAAGAACAACAGCTTAGTAAAATAGCAGTAACCTTACAAAGAAAAACGTTTTGAACATGCTCTATTGTTTTTTTGCTGTGCCCACGAATGACTTGGTTATAAAGCTGATGCGACACCTTACAGAGTATTACAGAGTAGTGTCTATCTACTTTGGAGGTTACCCTGTGCACACCTTACAGTTTCTGCAGGTAAAATATTTCTTTTTCTCTGAAATATAGCCTAACCCTAGCAATAAGAGTCATATGGCCAAAATAAAATGAAGCTTTTACATTTCCAACTTAGGTGTGTGATTTATGACCAACTTTTATTCTGGCATCAGACAGAAAACTGTGTGACTCATTGAACTGCACTCACTGAAATCCCAAACTTTTGCTTCCTTTGGCTCATCACACTGTTTACATGCCACCAAACTCCTGCCTCTGAGATGGTTTTTCTTCTGAGAGTCGTTTTAAGAGCCATCATCCAAGTAAACCCGACCATGTATTTTGCAAAACTTCAAATTATTTCCCCAGAAAAGGAGATAGTAAGGGAAGTTCAGCTTTTGCCATTACTGGAAGTCACAGAATATATTTTCTCACTGAGGTGAAGGTGGGCATAACAGGTGGGGACCCCAGCACACCTAGACCTGTCCCCAATATTTGTGCAACTGAACCAGCAAAAATCGCCCTCAAAATTTCATTTTTTAATTTATTTTCCTAACAAAATTAACTACAAAGATTAAATTATAAAATCAATCATTATAACTGCTAAATAACTAGCATTTACATATATATATAAATAGCATATATATATTTATATAGCATTATATGAATAGCTAGCTATATAAATAGCATTATAAGCTTAACTATATGGCTAACCTTTGTCATAAAGTCTTGCGTCTAAAATAGCATCATAAAAGATCTTACATAATCTGCTTTGTAGTGGAAACTGATTATACAAGGTTTAACCTTTATGAAGCTGTAATAAGATGCAGTACAAAAATATTTCCACTAGCACTGGTTCATACCAGGATAATCTGAAATCTACTGCAGAGTTTATTGTGGCTTTTTACTAGAATTTTACAAAGGGAAAATCTTTTAGATAGGAATTTTTTCCCCCTGGGATTTAGTGGAATAGTTATATATAGGTCCATATTCAGACAGCAGAATAACTCTTATTTATTTCACATAGTATTTGAACACTTGTATAGCTTTGTGTAGCTACCTATCTATGACTCCTAGATTTTAAACCCCACAAGAACAAAACCCAAACTTCATATTTACTATAACAGGCCTCAAAAAAAAAAGGCCTGGTTAATTGCTGTTACAAGGTAAAAATGAATCCAGCTGAATTTGGTTGGATATTTTAGTCTTATTTTAAAATATCTCAGGGAGCTTGGGGCAGACTTAGCAACCAAGAATGATTTTTGTAAGATAATATGCATCAGAACAGTTCATGGTTAATATAAATGAGGACACAACTGCCAGTCAATGCACAGTGACTGGCAAAGAAACTTCAAATTAAAAAATGATCGACTTTAGGGACCAGTCCTCGGTGAAAATGAGAGGCAGTTAAGAAGCTGGGGTTTCATCCTATCACAGTGATACAGCAGACTTGAGACTGCCCGAACAGGCAAGGAACTAGAATCAGTTGCTGAATGATTGCTTTCTTGATGACTATGATTATACTGCTGCTATTTCTCTCTATAAATTTGAAAAATCTTAGTGACTCAATAGTTCTTTTCCACATTTATAATTACAGTTGGTTTATGATTTAAAATATTTGATCAATTCTGGAGTCAATTCTATTTATCAATGATTAAAAGATAAGGGGAGCCTGGTGGGTTACAGTCCATAGGCTCGCAAAGAGTTGGACATGACTGAAGCAACTTAGCACGCACTTACACACACACACACACACACACAATCACACATATATACATTTATATGTATACATACACATACATTCAAGTGAAAAAAATCAAGAAAATATATTGAATACACACACACAAATATATATATTATAGTTGTTATAGTATGGAATGGCATCATATTTGAGTCTTAGAAGTTTGATTATAAACAACTGTGAAGTCAAAAGAATGCCAAGCTCATTTTTGAGGAATCATGATTCCTGTTTTCTAACAGAGTTTCTCTTCATTACTACTTTATTTGTAATTCTTGATAATTATAAAGTAAAAACATCCTTTCTCTTTTTTGACTATTATGATGTAATAAGAAAGATGACCAGAAAGTCATCACCTAGCTGTCTGAACAAATAATATGTGGGCAAACAGTTTGTTTGGATCTTGAGACACCAAAGACCACCTGGCGACTCTCGTAGCATAATAAAGATGAAATATTTGGCATTGAAAATCACCTCAAATTTCTTTAGTTCCTCCTTGGCAACTGTATAGAGCACCCCGGAAGAGCTGGGAAAGGCAGCTGTCCTTTCTGAGATCTTAAGCCAATCTTCAAAATGAGAAAAGTCATCCAGAAACTTCTGCCACAATCGCCATGTCTCTTCAATTCTGAGACAGAAAGGAAAGAACAGAATCTGATTGTTTGAGACTGTTTATGCTCCAGAGCCCTGTCTGATGCCTGCAACAGGATTAAGAGTGCCCAAAACAAGCAACTGCTGTGCCAAACAATAACTAACTGTGCCTTGAGCCAAATTTGCCCAGACTGAAAAAGAAACAACTGTTTGAGCTAAAATGAAACAGCTGTATAAGTGTGTGTGTATGTCTGTCCTGCAGCTCTGGGTTTGGGACGACTCAAACTGAGTCTGATAAGCACATGGTGTGAACGGTTCTGGGTATGTGCCAGGAAGTTTAAAACTGTAACACTCTACTCTCAGTGCACACTCATCCCGAGGTTCGCTGGGCCAAAACTAAGGTTTGAAAATTCAGTGAACGTCAAAGTCGCCCTCATCAAAATCAACCAGTGACGGCAAGACAAATATTAACCTTTCAGGAGGTCCCCAGAGAGCATGAAGATTCTGTGCCTCAAGTCGTTGTGGTCACTTTCTAACACATCACTAATTTTTTACCACCTTAAATTTCAAAAGGCTTCAAGAGAAGTCCTTTTGTTTTATTATTTCCTTTTTAATGAAAGAAAGTTACTTTTTCACACCACGGATTATGTAACATAATACTTGTTCAGCAAGGGCATATTTTAATTTTTCCAATTATATTTAAACTGTTAGGTCAGGCGTCACTTGGCTTGTTATATTTATAAGTGACCTTTATACCTACTTATGTTTCCAACTGAACATAGATGACAAGTTTGGGAAACCGAAGCTATCTTTGGACATTCCAATTAAAAGGAAACGGTGAACAGCAGATACCCTGGATAAATTTATTTATTGATTTTTTTTGTTCTTCCTCTGTTTCAGCTGTGTGCACATCCCCACTTACTTGAGCCTCCTTTCCATGGACATGGCACAGATGTTTCTCCATCGGCGGTCCAGGTTTCGCGTAGCCTGCTGGATGGAATCACACTCGGCATCTGTAGCGCAGGCATCACAGTCATGTAGAAGGACCTCACACAGGTTGAGCACGGAGGCCACGCCCGTGCTGTGTTTCTCGATGTCTCTCTGCAGCTCCTGCAGGGAAGGAGACTTGCTTTATTCAAACACTTGTTTACCGACAGGAGAAACCACAGCTGTATTCACTGACTCAGAAATGGTTAGGCAAAACCTTGACAAGTATTTCATTTCCTTGAATGCATGAAGCTTCTTCAACTTCCTTTATGAAATACTGTAAGCTCAAAAGTATGAGAAAATGAGTCTAGAAATATTTGGGCTATGTGAACCATGCCAAAATATCAACTGAACAAGTAAGACTACATCAACTGTGCAGAGTAAAATGAGCTTCTTTAGCAATTGAAATATGAATCTTGCCGCAGTTTTTACTTCACAGATATATCACTTCCATTCCTCCTGTTAAGAGTTGGCACTCACTTTAATCTCCAAGGATCTGCAAATGGTTTTAAACAGTTAATTCCACCAACATTAAAAGGTACCATGGTTTAAGGGACCTTGGTTTTCTATCATGTATGACAACCATTATCAGCAGCTTCTTCAATGAGCAAATTTAAATGTAGGACAGAAACAGGAAGATATGAAATAGGATGACAACGTTCAATTCTTGTGATAGTTTTTGTTTTAGGACCAGCAATTCCTGTGATAAATCCCATATAACTGAAAGAGGTTAGTGTGCAAGAGATTTGAAAGGACGGTTTAATGATACAGAAATATTTGACAGAATTTATTTTGTGTCTAGTTTATGAAACCTCCAAAGTTAATCAATGGCACTGTTATTGCATTCAACAGTAAGCTACAGTTTGTGAAGAAGACACTGGGATCTGCTATTAAGGAGAAAAATAGGAAGAAGAATCTAAATACAAGAATATAAATCCCAGTTACCTGAATAAGTTGAGGAATTATCAAGAGAAAAGTTAGGCAAATTCAAGAACTGTATAAGAGAAAAGGAAAATACACTGAGGACCTGGATGTATAGGACAAGCAAAACACTGTACCAGTAAGCCTCTTCTTTAATAATGGAATATTTTGAGTAAATTGAGTTAAAAGCTCAACAGAAAAGTAATGTATATTTTGTTACACTCTGTATAGTTAATATGGTAATATGGAAGACTTGATGTGGTAGAACTATGGGCAAATTCAATGCCTTAAGAAAGATAAACATTAATCTGTTGATGGCTACTTAGGTTGCTTACATGTATTCACCTGTAAACAATGCTGCAATAAACATGGGAGTGGAGATATCTTTTCAACACAGTGATTTCATTTCCTTCAGATACATGCCCCCAAAGTGGAATTGCTAGAACATATGGTAGATTCGGTTTTACGTTTTTGAGGAACATCTATACTCTCTTCCATAGTAGCTGCACCAATTTACATTCCCACCAACAGTACAGAAGGGTTCCATTTTCTCTAAATCCTTGCCAGTACTTTTTAATCTCTTGTCTTTTGATAACAGCCATCCAACAGGTGTGAGGTGATATCTCACTGTGTTTCTTATTTGCATTTCTACCATGATTAGTGATGTGGAGCATCTTTACATGTACCTGTTGGCAATTTGACTATTTTCTTTTAAAAAAGTGCTTGTTTGGGTCCTTTGCTCATTTTTAAATTGGATAATTTGGGGATTTTTTGCTATTGAGGTGTATATATGAGCTTCTTGTGCAGCTTAGATACTAACTCTTGATCAGATATGTGGTTAGAAAATATTTTCTCTCATTCCTAGGTTGCCTTTGCATTTGGTTGATTATGACTTTTGCTGTGCAGAAGCTTCAGAGTTGGATTTAGTCTCACCTGTTTCATTTTTGCTTTCGTTGGTTGAACTTTCAAAAGTCATTGCTAAGACCAATGTTAAGGAGCCTTTTCCCTTTGTCTTCCTCTGGGTTTCAAGTCTTAAATTTAAGTCTTTAATCCATTTCATATTAATCTGTCTAAGTTGTGTAAGATGGAGGTCCAGTTTAACTCTTTTGCATGTGAATATCCAGTTTTCCCAACACAATTTTTTGAAGAAATTATCTTTTCATCATTGAGGATCCTTATCAGGTAATTATTGGTTGACTGCATATGTGGGTTTATTTCTGGGCTCCCTATCTTGTTCCATTGGTCTATGTGTTTCTTTTTATGCCAGTACCATACTTTTTTGATTACAGAAGTTTTGCAATATTAATTTGAAATCCTAAAGTGTGATGCCTCCAGGTTTGTTCTTCTTACTCAGGACTGCTTTGGTTATAAAGGGATCTTTTTTGGTTCCATATGACTTTCAGGATTTTTTTTTTCTATCTCTGTAAAAAGTGCCATTGGAATCTTGACAAGGATTGCATTTAATCTACAGATAGCTATGTACGCATATTTTAGCAATATTAGTTCCTCCGATCCATGGGATATCTTTCCATTTGCTAGTGTCTTTCATCAACGTCTTACAGTGTCAGAGTACATCTCTCACCTCCTTAGTTGAATTTATTCCTCAAGTATTTCATTGTTTTTGATGTCATTATAAACAGATTTTTTTTTCTTTATTTTCTAGATACTTCATTGTTAGTGCTCGGAAACACAATGATTTCTGTATGTTGAATGTGTATGCTACAACTTTCCTGAATTTATTAGTTATAAAAGGCTTCTGGAGGAGTCTTTAGGATTTCTCTATATGCAAGGCCATGTCATCTGCAAACAGAGACAGTTTTACACCTTCCTTTCTGATCTGGATGCCTTTGATTTCTTTTCTTGCCCAATTTCTCTGACAAGGCTTCCCAGTGCTATGTTGAATAGAACTGGTGAGGGTGGGCACCCTTGTCTTGTTTTCAGCCTCTCATCACTGAGCATGATGTTAGCTTTGGGTGTGTCACATATGCCCTTTATTATGTTGATGTCCATTCCTTCTATACCCAGTTTGTTGAGAGTTATCATTTGAATTTGGTCAGTGGTTCCTCTGCATCTATTGTGATGATCACACTATTTTTATTTCATTTTAGTAATGCAATGTATTATATTTACTGATTTGCATACATTGAAACATTCTTGCCCTCTAGGAATCATTCCAACTTAATTACAGTGTATAATCTTTTAAGGTGCTGCTGAATTTGACTTGCCAGTACTTTATTGAGACTTTTTGCATCTATATTCATCAGGTATATGGGTTAATAGTTTTCCTACGGTGTTCTTATCTGGTTTTGGTATCAGGGTAATGCTGGACTCATAAAATGAGCTTTAGAACATTCTTTTACCTTCAGTTTTTTGAAAAAATGAGATGAACTGGCTGTAAATGTCTGGTAGATTTCACCTGTGATACCATCTGGTCTTGGACATTTCTTTGTTGGGAGGTTTTTGATTATTGATTCCACCTCTTTATTCATTATTGATCTGTTCAGATTTTCTGCTTCTTCAAGATCCATTCTTGGAAGATTGCATGCTTCTAGGAATTACCCATTTTTCTTAGACTGTCCAATTTGTTGGCCTATAACTGCTCATAGTAGTCTTTTATGATCCTTGGCATTTCTTGTAATGTTCTCATTTTCATTTATAAATTTCTAAATAATTTATTTCGGTCCTCTATCTTTTTTCCTTGGTTACTCTAGCTAAAATTTGTTGTCAATTTTGGTTATAGTACCAGAGAACCAACTCAGTTTTGTTAATCTTTTCTCTTGGTTCCTTATTCTCTATTTCATTATTTCTGATCTACTCTTTATTATTTCCTCTTTTCTGTCAACTTTGGGCTTAGCTTGTGCTTATTTAATTTTTTTCTAGTTCCTTGAGCTGAATTCGGTTGTTTATTTGAGATCTTTACTTTTTCTTAATATAGATGTTTATCTCTATAAGCTTTTCTCCTAGAACTGCTTATGCTATAGCCCTTAAGTTTTGGTATGTTGTGTTTCCTTTTTAGTTTATCTCCAGATATTTCAAATTTCTCTTTGATTTGTTTTTTGATCCACTGGCTGTTTAAGAGTTTGTTGTTTCATCTCCACGTATTTGTCAATTTTCTGGCTTTCTTCCTGTTATTAATTTCAATTAATTAATTAATTTTAATTGGAGGCTAATTATTTTACAATATTGTGGTGGTTTTTGCCATACATCAACCTGAACCAGCTATGGATATCTAATCTCAAATTGTGGTTAGAAAAGATACTTGATGCAATTTACACTTTCTTGAATTTACTGAGACTTGTTTTGTGGTCTAACATATAACATATCCTGGAATATGTTCCATGATCTGAGGTTGGGGTGGGGCAGGGTGTGCTACTTGTTGGGCCCTGCAATCACCTCTGATTATAAGAGGTCAGAAGCTATGTTTCCTGGCAGGGCAGTGCTACTGGTTGGACTCATGACTGTGCAAGGCTATAGGCAGGTCTCTGCAATTGCTCTTGATGGGGTCTCAGCCTGTGCTCCCAGACCAGAGGGTGCTGCTGGCTGGACTCTGTGTTCAGGTGAGGCCTCAGGCTGTGCTCTGTGATCACGCATAGCTGCAGCCTTGGAGCTGGGCAAGGCCATAAACAAGGCTTTGCCATCAGGTAGGCCACTGGCTGTGCTCCCCTGCTGGGCAAGATTACTGGCCAGACTCTCTGGTTAAGAGAGCCCTCCAGTTGAATCCCACAGTGAGTGGGTCTAGGGACTGTGTTTAATGGTTGAGCTGGGTTTCGTCTAGGCTTTCTTGTTGGGTGGGGCCATAGCCTGGGTTGAGCTCAGGCTGTGTTGAGCAAGCAGACAAGGTCCTCCGATGGATTCCACCACTGAGTAGGGGTTGCAGGTTGGGCAGAGGCTGTCCAGGGTCACTGTTCAGGCTCCCTGCCTATGTGAGGCTGGAGGCTATGCCTAGCAGTTGGTAGGGCTACTGACTTGGTTTCCTGCCCAAGCAGGGCTATTGGATGGGCTCCATGGCTGCCTGGGTTCTCTGGCCAGGCTTCCTGGTGCGGTCGGGTGGAGACGGTGCTCAGCTGTTGGGTGGGGCTGGGCATCTGCCTCCCTGCCCAGGCTGAGAAAGATCAAGGCCAGTTGTCTGGGTACCCAAATCAGGCAGAGCTGCCAAGTGAATCTGCAGGCTAGACAGGGCCACTGGCTGGGCTCTGCTGATGAGCAGAGGCGCTGGCTAGGATCTCTCTTTGGGTGCAGCTGCAAGCAGGAATGCAGTTCCACCAAGACCTGAGTGTGGGTGCTGTAAGCCCCCACGCCTTCTCCATCTTATTGGATCCCCTGCAGATGAGCCCTACAGATTTCCTCCCTGTGAAGTGAGACTGCACTGGGCCTCCTGAGAAGCATCACATAATCCCGGAGGAGCTCGATGTCTACCTGGGCCTCTCTTTTCCCACTGGAGAAACCACAGACCTGAGGGGTCCTCTTGGTACAGGGCTGTGCCAGCCTGGGGAGGGTGATGGGGGGGCAGAGGGCAACCACTCCTGTCATCTTCTAACATGGGCTGTCCCAGTCTCTGTGGTCCAGCGGGTGCTGCAGCCTCACCCTGGGTTCTGGGGTTCTCACAGTGGTGCTCTATGGACGGTTGCTTGTTGGTCTCCTTGGAACAGGGACTTGAGTCAGGAGTGGCTTAGGCCACCATCTTGATGACATCACTCCTCTATACGCTTTTGAGTCTATCTCAGAGCAGAGACTCAAGGGTGGGAATCAGTACCGGTGTGTGAAACCCAGACTCTGACACACGGCTGGAGGCCCAGTGCTGACACCTCTGATCGACCCAGTCATGGGGGCCCTCCACAGTTTGGAGCGATTTACTTTCAGGTGCTTGGCCAGGTTCCCACAGTAACTATTGGAGAAAAGTCTCCTTGTGCTTCTGCTCCAAAGTTTTTGTTCAAATCAACATTAAAAAATAAAGCTTGAGGGATTTTATAATTATGTAAGAAAATAAACACAGATCACAATTTAAGTCTCAGCTTTAACTTCCATTGGTAACGGTCTCCAATTGCCCCACAGTGTCTCTGGATTCATTATTTTTCATTTATAACACAGAGAAATTTGACAAAACATCCTCTGAAGCCACCTCAAGCCTCTATATATTTCTGCCCAATTAAATTTGTAAGAATTAGGTACGTTGGCAAGACAGACATATAGAAACTCCACATAGGGAAACAGAAGAAAATATATTTCTTATCAGTGTAATCTGTTCATTTAAATATTTGTCAGAATTCTTCCCCTTTGGAGATAGATTACTTTTTCTGTTTTTCTAAAGCATGGATCCAATATGCTATAATTTTTTAAAAAATCTATGGTCAAATATTTTCCATAAAGGAAAGCAGTAAATATACAATGATTAAAGTAAAATCTGCTAAGCACCCAGTTAGTGCTAAGTGCTAAGTGCTTTTCTTGCTAACTTCTGTAATAACACTGTGAGTCATGTATTCCGATTCTTAGCATCCTATATGTAAGGAAGTTGAGGGTTTAAAGAATTCATTGCTTTGCTCCAAGTCACATTAAAAAAAGTGGTGAGGCCAATATTTGAATCCAGAAAGTCTTTACCTTTAACTGTTATTGTATAGTCGTTTATCTTTTTGCCTTTAAACTTAAAAAGTCTATATGAACATTTATTAATATATTAAAAATCTACTGATCTTTTAATTAAGTAATGCCCTTTTCACATCAGATTCTTCACCAGAAACAACCATTTCCATCTCTTGTAGCTCAGTTTTTTGGTTTTTACTTCTGTTTTTCTACGTAACATGTTTATATTAGTGTTTTTCAATTTTTAAATGTTAAACATTATCAGTGCGTCTAGAGTAGGGAAGGAATAAACTTCTACATGACTCACCAGGCTCCAATTATTGGTTTAGCACCTCTTATAGCTAAAGCAATAATCATTTCTTTGCGAGATTACAGTTCTTTAATATTTTTCACACTTGAGCTACAAAATATGCTATGGTTAATTTCTTTTCTTACACAACTCTTTGTTTTCTAAAATCAATAGTTCTCCATTTCTCTGTCTCCCTTGCTCTCTTTTCTTCTCTAGAATTTGTATTGCTAATTTGTATTACATTCTTTCTCTTATGGTGCTAATAAAGTTCCTTGAAGAACTCCTGGTTGCCAGGGGGAAGGATGGGAAGATGGGAGGTAGGGAGTTTGGGATGGACATGGACATACTACTATATTTAAAATGGGTAACCAACAAGGACCTCCTGATAGGCCAGGAAACTCTGCTCATTGTTATGTGGCATCTTGGATGGGAGAGGAGTTTGGGGGAGAATGAGTACATGTATAAGTATCGCGGAGTCCCTTTGCTGTTCACCTGAAACCATCACATCGTAAATCAGCTATATTCCAATACAAAGTACTTTTTTTTAAAATCTCCTTCCAGTATGGTTAAGTCCGTCACGTCCCCTAGTTCAGCTGTTTTCTTCCTTGGAGACGCCCCTTTTAGGGCGCCCAGACTCCCTAGTCCTGTCTGGACAGGTTCTTGCTAGATGACAGAACCATTGTCATCTGGGACTTTCCTTTACCATCATCTTGGGGATGTCCTTCTTTCTCTCCTGAATATTATTTTTCCTCTCATTTCACTATACGTAGAATCTCCTTCATTAGATTCTTGTGATGTTTGCAGAGAAAGTTAACTACTCTATATGTTAAGTGGCAGATACACTATGCTAAATCATAAAAGATCTTCTAACTTTTAGAAGGCATTCTGCCATTGTATACTAGCTGTCATCATGGTTTTGGAGAAATCAAATTCTTTCATGTTGGAAACCTTAAAATCTCTTTCTCCACCGTCTTCTGAAATTTCGTGATAGCTTTGCTTTGTGTTAATTTTCTGGGGCACCTGTAGGATTTGTGCTCTACAAGTGTTTAATTTTCTTTTTGGGGATTTTTTCCCTGCATTACTCCTTTGATCATTTCTTCCTTTTCATTTTATTTTGGAAAGGGAGAGGGCTTTTATAGCATAACTGAATTGGATTTTGAAACTTGCAGGAATCCTGGCTGCAGGATTAACCTGGCTACTGACAGCGTGGGAGGGGATGCAGTGTGGTGGAGTCAGACCATTTGGTAGAGTCTTCCACTTATTCCCTCTATTTTTAACAGAGTGGCTCAAGCACCCATGGCATCCTGTATTATCAAATTAAAGGTCCCTCTGATTTGCCTGACTAGCTGAGCTTAGGTGGAATCTGCTCACTGAACCACTCCTTTTTCTGACCTTCAGGCAGTCTTCCCTTTAAAGTCCTGCAGACTTAATAGTTCCACTTCCTGAGTGAGACTTCTGGGAACTCTGTCTGCAGCAGGAAGCAGCTGTCTTCCTCCTCCATTCTGCTAGCACCATCGCTGTTTATCTACTATCCATCTTCCAGATTATCTTGGATGCCTGTCAGCTTTTCTCTTCTATTCTTTTTGTGGTTGTGGGTTTTGACCTTTTATCCCCTTTACTATCATTTTATTGGAGTTTTAGTAACAGGTAGAACTGTAAATGCATATCATCAATGTACCATTTTTAACTAGATACTGTTTTGGTTTTCTCACAGTTGCTAAATCAAAATACTGGCCATTAGCATTTTAACTTTTATCACTTATCCATATCATCACTATGTTCTCCAGGAAAATGTGGGAAACTTGAGGCAAACCACAACCCCCAGAGTCACTCATCAGAGTCCTTCAGAGGGTTTTAATCTTACATAAAGTGAAAAAATATCCTGCAAACAATTTCTTACAAAAGAAATGGTAATTTAAATATCAAAGTAACCCAACTCCTAAAAACTGTATTTTAATATCTGTTCTCTTTGGTTTAAGTAGCTTATAAAATCAAGCACATAAAACATTTCATAGGACTGAAGAAATAGGTCTGTTTATACATTTTGTAAAATTAAGGAACTTGAGTAAAATGGCTTAATGTAATGGAAATAACCGAGGTTGGTAGAATTTTCAAAGACAATTTAAAAGCATGAAACAGCAATACATCCTATGGGGGATGTATGGTATTGATTACTGACAGCTGGAGTCTACCATGCTGAATAAGAAATCAGCAAGGAGAGTGGGAAGTGAAAATCCCTTCTGCTGTATTTTTCAGGGTCACCCTCTTTTGCTTTGTTGCATTGGGTATGGTGCTGTGTTTGCTACACATGTGAAGGTGACATTATAGTCTGTAATCTGTAGGTCATGCAATCCTCCTTGCAAAATAAAATTACTCGATTTTACTAGAATTACTCTAGTTTTACTAGAAACTCGATAAGTATGCACTGGGATCTGAAAAAACAGAGATCTTCTGTGTGCAGAACACAGAAAAGGGTGCCTAAGACTATGGTTGTGGGTTAGTGACTCACAAATAATAACCAAAACTGTTAGCACTGTTCTGGATATATCACTGCAGCTCAACCCAAGCCTCCGTCTTAGCACGGCTTCTTGGAGGACCCGTGACATTAACCCTATGATGGCAGATCTACTTAAGAGTCGACTTTGTGAGGACTTCCGTGGTTTTCTAGTGGCTAAAACCCTGTGTGCAGGAGGGCCTGGCTTCAATCCCTGGTCAGGGATCTAGATTCCACATGCTTCAACTAAAGGTTCCACATGCTGCAACTAAGAGCCAGCACAAGAAAATAAATACATATTTTTTGTAAAAAAGAGTCAACTCTTTGAGGAGATGGAACATCTTTGCCCCAAACACCTGTCTAGCCAGTGTCTCCTGTTTCTCACCAATCCTGCCCAGCTTCCTCCAGATTTTCCATCCCAATTCACCATCTCACACTCATGTCTCTATTTTGCCCAGGAGGAACAATTTTCAAGAACCTATTGATTCTTTCCTTCTATTGTTTTACGCTTTACCTGCTGCTCATTAAGCTTTTTCTGTATTTCTTCTGAGTCACAGGAATCGTAGACAATGGGTTTGGCCAGCTCTGACTCGATGTGGGCTAACCACGTCCTCAGACTGCTCATGTTCTTATCCAGCTGCTGTACGGCAACCAGAGTCTCCTTCAGCTTCTTTACCCTGTGGGCAGAAAAGCAGAGATGTCACCTTCAGGGAGAGGCCCCATTCATGTTTCCCTTGTGAGCAGAAGCCAGCGCTGGGTCTAAACCCAGAGCCAAGCCTGGTTCAGCCACCTATTGTCTATGTGACTGTGGGTGGTGGTATAACCCTCTTGTGTCTCTGTTTCCTTGCCTGTAAAATAGAGAAGATGTAACAGTATTTATGAGATTCAAATTAGGTGAAAAACGAAGGTGCCGGTACATGGGAAACATTAAAAAGAATATCAGCCGTGGTTATCCTCAACATAGTTATAATGATAAAACTGACAGAAACCTCATGGTTGTTACAGAAATTGTGACTTCATCAATAATATAATCTATACACGGTCTTTCACAAATAATATAATGTATACTTCTACCAAGAATAACTGGGAGAAAAAGTTAACATTTCCAATGATTTGTCACTAAACCGATCACATATCCATGGTTCTGATCACTTCAGCTTCACTGGGATGTGCTTCAGCAACACTGTAGCAGAAACTTAGCTCAAAGAAGAAAATACACTTAAGATCCACTCTCAGCGAGTTATTGCATGCACTTACACAATTTGAGTTTTCATGATGCCAGGTCATGCTAGAGGTGACTAAGGACCTATTGGATTGTCAAGTGGTAGCAGGCAGGTGCCAGATCTACTGGCATCCAGTCCACCTGCAGAGCCCAATTCGGTCCACTACTCACTATGGCAGTGACGACATGCTTGCTCAATTGTGCCCGACTCTTTGCGACTCCTTGCACTGTAGCCCAGCAGGCTCCTCTGTCCATAGAATTTTCCAGGCAAGAATACTGGAGTGGGTTGCCACTTCCTACTCCAGGGGATATTCCCAACCCAAGGATTGAACCTGATTCTCTTTTTATTGCCTGCATCGGCAGGAGGATTCTTTATGGTTTTGCCAGGGGAAGCCCAGTATTCACCACATGGCATGCCTAAAAAACAACAATAACAAAATGCTGTTTTCCAATTCTTTCCAGGAAGGAGTAAAAACTCATTTCTTTAATACTGCCACTTCTCCAACAATAACATGTGAAGGCTTTAGAAGATAGATGCCAGAAAGACAAAATAAATGATTTGATTATTTTCTTAATGAAATGTACAATCTGACCAGAAATCTGGTATGGAAACAATGACATATAACAATATGGCAAGAACTAAACTAAACAAATGAACCAGGTTTCTGGCTAATAAGGAGTGTTCAATTCTGTCTTGATATGTTCCGTAATTATTCATTCATTCACCATATGTTCATTTCTTTATTCCTCACAAACATGTATAGTGCTAGGTAAACAGTGACAACTAAAGTTTCATCCTTGCCTTTGAGGAGCTTAGACTTTGATGAAAAAGAGAAAATGAAGAAATGATATGTGAGCTGCATCTTGAGAGGCAGATACAAGCCAAGAAGAATGTTTCTGGCTTCTGAAACAGGAAGCAAAGTTGAGATTCTGAAGACGAAGAGTGTCACAGCACCCAGGAGATTAGGGGTGAAAGAAAGGGGAAGAGAAGCGGAAAAGAGATGAGATATGCTAAGATACAAGAGTGATGGGTGGATGGGAGTAAGATTATAAAGCTCCCATAGTGACATGATAATGAATTTGTGTGTAGTTTTAAAAATTAATAAGAACTTTTCCCAAGATCTATTTGTGGAGGAATGTTAAGATCGGTTCTGATTTTGAGTGCAGAAGTTTGAGGCAAGGCTGTTGGAAGAGCCCCTTTAAGAAGTAAGTAGTTCAAGTGGTTTACATCAAACGCCTACTTTCAAACAGTGGGGTTAGAGGGAAGGACTGGATTGCTAAATTCACAAATTGTCATGACGTGAGACAGAAGGAGCTAGAAATGATGCCTTTTCCAACTGAATGATTAGATGGATGCTGCTGCCTCAGCTACACGATGAGGAGCAAGCTCTAGGGATTAATGGGGCACAAAGTGTAGGATACGATGAGTCTGAAGGATCAGCTAGCCACGTATGGAAATAATTCTTAGGTCCAGAAAAGACGACAGAGTGTATTGCATTGATTTACATACTGTGGCATAAAGTTGAAGCCCAGTGAAAGGATATGTTTCATTCTGAAAGGGGGTGGACTAAGAAGAACGAACTTTAAAAGGTTAAAGGAGAAGGAATCATAGGTGAAGAAAAAATAATTAGAAAGGAAAGAGGTGAAGCAGGTAAGCGTAGCATAAAAGTAAAGGTGGGAAAAGTTTCAAGAAAGAACTTGTGGACCGGGGAATAAGGCTGATGGTATTTAAGGGTATAAACTTGTCACAAGCAGTAATAAGCCACATGGATTGAATGCACAGTAAAATGAATATAAATAACAAGAGTGTACTATAATTTTGTATTGTGATAAATATTGCTACAGTGGCCACATTATAAAATATCAGTGTAATAAAGTAATACGCTGTACACCTTAGAATTACACAAGTACATATAACTGTATATGTCTATTTAACTGTATATCAAGTACATTCAATTAGAAATAATTTTTAAGTAGTGTCATATATACGTGTAAATGAATCACTTTACACTTGAAATGAACAGAATATTATAAATTTACTAATTAAAAAATAAGAATTGAAAAAAAAAAGCAGTATCAGGCCATGGTTATAGGACCCTAGTGGGCCACAGTAAAGTGATCTTAAAAGGTGATAAATATTTATTAGTGCACAGGTTAATGGATATGTCTGCATGTTTCCAAATTTTATGTGTTACACAAACTAGCTACAAAATTACCTTAGAGAAAATTTAAAAAAAAAGAAATTAAAAAATATTTAAATTTAAAAAGAAATTTAAAAAAGAAAGTGTTGGTCAGTGTGGGATCTAAACATCCTCTTTATTAGAGGTCGCCTGGTTGCCCCTCAGGTAAGTGCATCTCCCTAGACCCCAACACTGTCCTATGAACCACAGGGGAGGCGGCAAGGGAATTTCCATTTTTAAGAAGTAAGCCTTAGGCGTGCTAAATTGAGGAACCGCAGGTCTGCTTAGTCACAGGCAGAGCAGGACATCATGATGAGGCCTAAAAAGAGCCATTAAAAGCGGCCTGCTGACCCCAAGTGGGTAGTTTAGCAAGCCCCGTGGAGACAGAACAGAGGTGGCATTTGGCTTCAGAAATATGCTTATGATAAAAGAAGACTGTTAATTAAGAAAGCAGGCAGGGAAATTGAGTAAATATGGCACAAAACACATAGAATTATCTGGCTAAAAGAAAAAAAAATTGATTTTTTGTTTTGTTTAATGCAGCTGAAGGTCTGGAATCACTTTAGAATGTTTTTAGGCAGAGAAAAAGGAACTCATGAGATAAGAGCCGAAGACAGAAGAAAAAGGCGAGAAATGATACATGAATATAGATGATGGAGCAAGAAGGCATAGGAGGAAGGGTCAAGGGCACAAGGGCATGGATAAATAAACTAGTTTTGATAGGAATTTCCCAGTTGATGGCAGAGTGTGAGCAGGAGTTTGGGAGGGACACAGATAGCACTTTTCAACTCTGTTAATATCAAGTAACAGCAGCAAAAAACCATTGTTGAGTCCCTGTTGATGGCCTGACACGGCTGCCTATAGGTACACAGATTGCTCTGAAAAGAGAGGGGATGGGGAAGAGGAGCATATGATCAGTGCTTTCTGGTACAGCCCTTATTTGAAATTCGCTTTGCTTTTAGATCACAAGTTTTTAAAAAAATATATTTCAGACATTTTTTTTGTTCAGGAAATGTGGTCACCTTACTGACATGGCTTATCATAGAAACAAATGGCATATAAGCAAAATACTTCCATCTCTAAGGTGTCAACCTGGCTCAGCTAAAGAAGTATCTGGTTGGAAAAACGTCAAGAGCAATATGCCTGTTAAAACTCGAGAGATGTGATAGGGATTTCTCTGGCAGTCTGGTGGTTAAGACTCTTGATTCCACTGTAGGGGCCACAAGTTGGATCTCTGGTTGGGAAGCTAAGACGCCGCAGGCCGAGCAGAAAATAGAAACAGCAACAATGACAACTCTAGGGATGTGATATATTTCAGGTAGGTATCTGCAATAGAATGTTCTCAAAGATGGAAAGCCTGCGCTCGGAATGACCGAATCTCTCTACTCTAGTACTCCTAGATGGTAAAGAAGGGGTTCTCAAGCTGGCATTGGTCACTTTGGGGTGTTTTCCTGCCACACGGGCCAAAGCTAACTCTCTCCCCACCTCCTCGCTCCCATGAGCCCCAGATCACTCTGACAGGCTTTTCAGGAGGCACCTTTCTGAAGAAACTATGTCATAACCAAACTGAGTTGAGAATTTTTATCCATTTTTAATTGCTTAAAATAGATATCATCACTTTGGTTACATTTTCTGTAAATCAATGTTTCTCTCACAAATGAAAATCTGGTCATGACACTTTAACTTTTCCTTTTAGTCACACAAATGCATAAAGGGATTTTCACTATGCTCAGTTCTTGATAATATCTAATTTTATTAATTATAATAAAACCCCTTATGTTTGAATAACATTCTCAATGTGTAAAGGTATACTAAGCTGTGTTACCTTACATTGTTTTTAAAAAAATGTGTATTAAAAATTATGCTCATATTCTGCAATATATTCAATTGACAGGGAACAGAAAACATGCATTACAATATATTTCTCCTGACTTGTAATTCCATTTAAGATAAGACTCTCTAATTAGCTCTCTAAGTATAATCTGTACCTGTCTTCAGAGCATTTGAAAACATTAGCCTTGAACAATAATTCCAAGAACTTTTACACACAACCCATTCAAATCTCTCTGATACGTCAGACAAATTCACTTGAAGGTCAGTCAGAGAAACTATTGGGTATAAAGTTCAGGGTGCATATCCTCCCAACAATGATCATGGCGTGGGCTTGGGATTTAACACGACCTTGGCCATCCTGCTTCAGTGTCCCAGGTGGAAAGGACCGTCTACAATCAATAAAGCCTCTGGAATAGGACTGAAGAGTAGCTCACTGAGCTGAGATGTCTGGCCTGGTTTCACCCCAGTTCAGAACGTCCTCTCAGGAACCTCTCCCACTGGACCAGCTTGCTGTCTTCAGCTCTGGTAGGAGTGAACGCTGACCATGCTGTGGGATGGGGCTTTACAGTAAACTTACAGCAGCATCAGGCTTTTGTGTGGTGCTGAGGGCTTCGAGGGTACCTCACTCAGTGCCTGCTTCTTTCTTACTCTTGTTCAAACTCTCTGTTGTTATTAATGTCCTTGTTCTTCCTTCCCATGGGAAATTCCCTGGAAAGCTAGAATTGTGAATTTCCACTTTGAGTTTTCTCTTTCCATTTTTGGTTGCCATACTAAGCTCAGTACCTTGCACAAAGCTGGGTTTTATTTAAATATCTACTTCCCCTGATGGCTCAGAGAGTAAAGAATCTGCCTGCAATGCAGGAAGACACAGGAGACACAGGTTCAATCTTTGAGTCACAAAGATCCCCCAGAGAAGGAAGTGGCAACCCATTCTAATGTTCTTGCCTGAAAAATCCCATGGACAGAGGAGTCTGGCAGGCTACAGTCTAACCGGTCACAAAGAGTTGAACATGACTGAGTGACTAAGCAAGCAAACAAACATTAATAATTGGTACTCTAACTAAAATATTTTAATTTGTTAACATATTTTAACTTATTTGACATTAAATGTATACTTAAATTTTCTTCTAGATCATTTGCTAATGACATATTTGTTAAGGACAAAAATTAATTGATTTTCTTGGTTCAAAATTCACCTACAAAAATGATCCAAGACACAAAGGGCTAGGAATAAACACTGCTCCACTGGATATTGTCTACAGTAGCCAAATAATTTACAGATCAGTAATCCTGTATAATACTGAAGGAGTTCCAGTAGTCAGAGCAGTTAGTGCAATATGTCAAGGGCATCGTGACATGGAAATGCTTGTTCATATAGTTCATTAAGGGCAAGTTCCTCTTTTGAATGAATGTGTAAATCTTAGTAAAGTCAGGGAGGGTGAACGCTTAAGTGGTTCTCCCTTCCCATTTTTAAAAAAGTGCACTTTACCACAAATAGCAAAATACATTATGTGTGTGTCACTGTTGGGGTGGGGGGGCTGATATGAGCTGAGAGGAGGTGAGGGATAAAGTCCCCATACATCACCCTTGAGCTATTAAAGTTAATATTGGAGGGACAGGGATCATTCTTTCTCAGAGAAATGTCCCACTTTTTTTTTTCCCCATTATTTCTTTAAAGGCAACTTTGACTGAAGTGTCAACAGTAGTTTTATTTATCTATCATTGTAAGAAGTTTGAGCAACATTCATTTTGGCAGCATCCAGGATTATAATTCAAAATAAATGTTACAAAAAAAAAATAAATGTTTACAGATATCACTTGTCTGGGTAAAGTTTAGCAAACCTGGTCTATCTGTAAGTCCCTGCACCTGGTTCCTCTTTCAGAGTCTCCTGTGCTTCCTGAGTATTTGATCTTTCTTGAGAAGGGCTCTAATGCCAATTCCAGTTGTACGGCTTCTTAATATTGCCACATGAATACACACATCACATATACGCATACATACATACACATTTCATATATACCTCACTACTTTCCTTCAGACAAATTTAGTAGATACATAAACCAAAAAAAAAAAAAATTCATGTGCTCAATATATCAGAACCAAAGGTACCATTAATAATTCTATTCATCAATAGGGGTTTATTTGGGGGATGTTATGGTATAAAGAAATATGTTGAAAAATAAAGTGAAAATTCCTGATGTAATGTTACTCTAACTGAATAAAAATCATTACATAAATATCTGCATTATGCACTAAATTACCATTTTAGACATGCATTTCCCCATATGTTTGAAAACCTTTATAACTAGTCAGTGATGAAAACCTACTGATAAACTTAGAAACAACTTTCTCTCACACACACAACCCTCCAGGCTGCTGAAACATGAGAGATTTTTTTTATTTCATAAAGGGAACACTTTTGGTTACAAAGCTGTGAAGTGGCCATGACTGAATTTTAGTTTTAGCAGCAGCTCGTCCTTTAAATAACAGACTGACACGATCTTTCCACTGGACCTTTTTTCTGAATCCCTTTCCTGTGTCGCAGACTCTCTACTGTAACCATACCCCTCATGTGACGATTCCAGTCCGGAGACAACTGGATACCGAGCCCTAACAAAGCCCATTAACCTTTCCATCTAACTTCACAGGCCAGTAGAGGGACAAGAAAAACCGGCAAATAACTCTTAGGAGTCCATGGCCAACAACCTCCTAACACCAGTCATCCCCACTTAACACTGGCAAAAACAATTATGGATTAAAGCTCCAGCATCCACCCTATCACCCCCACGTAACAAGAAAGTTATGCCCAAGGGAAGAAACTCAAGGAGGTGCCTGCCTTGCGACATTGCAGTTACAGTCCGGGAGGTCTGCGTCCGCACAGCCATCCTCTGCCATCCTCGGGGCACAAGAATCTTCTGCCACCACCATGAAGTATCCACTTGCAAAAGTTGGGTTTGCAGAGCAAAAGGCTAAATTTTGTGTGGGGATGAAAGGTTCCCTGGTCTGTGTATGGAAGTATGAAAATGTTCCCTCCAGACAAATGTTGGTAAGCCTGCCTGATAATATGACACTGAGCAGTGAGTGACAAGTGGTCATGCTTCTAAATAAAACCTACATTCATTAACATGTGCCAGGCTTGATCTCCTGGAATGTAGGCCACGAGGGTAAGAAGGGGAAAGGCTCAGGGTAATCTGGAAGGAGGGGGAGGCTCCAGGTCTAAAGAAAGAAGGGAGCAGAAATAAGACTGGCTGTAGACACACCACCATTCTGGAAGGACCTCCCCCCTTTCTGGCAGGCAGTCTGTTAAGTTGAAGAAGATATTTGAAAAGACAGATGACCCAAACACAAACAAGCAAAACCGCCACAAGGACAGCAAACTGTGGTAGCAAGAAGGAGCAACTTCTGTGTTTCCTCAGTTTGCTTGCCAGCTAAGTGATGTAAGTAGAATTTGAAGGGGTTGCTTGGAAAGATGGGATGGGCAAGAAATTCTGCTCAAAAGTGATTGGTCTTCACCTTTGAACAGACTATTTGAGCAGGAAAAGGAATGAAGAAATACTATTCTCCATTTACTTCAACCTTTGTCCTTTCGAAAATAATGATATAAAGTGACAAAAATAACACGTTCATTTTAACGTAATCAAAAAAATATGTTCATTTGTTTTGTGGAATTTCAGTTAACTAGTGGGGGGGATGAAATTGAAAGAATTTCTAAATTTTCTGCACTGATTCTATATAAACTCCATAATTTAAGCTTTTAAAGAAAATAAGCTCCCAAGTGATTCATTACTGCTAATTAAAAAAAGGTGAACAATGCTGCCTGCTTTAAATCCTTTCAGGCTGATTGGATACAGAAACAAGACCCCTATATATGTTGTCTAAAAGAGACCCACCTCAAACCTAGGGACACATATAGACTGAAAGTTAAAGGTTGGAAAAAGATATTCTGTGCAAATAAAGACCAAAAGAAAGCAGGAGTGGCAATACTCATATCAGATAAAGTAGACTTTAAAA